>JAVLUU010000052.1:100000-102500 GCA_032206185.1 Columba guinea | reverse complement strand
ATTTCTTTCTTTCTTTCTTTCTATCTTCCTTTCTTTCTTTCTTTCTTTCTTTCTTTCTTTCTTTCTTTCTTTCTTTTTAATTTCTTTCTTTCTTTCTTTCTTTCTCTTTCTTTCTTTCTTTCTTTTTTCTTTCTTTCTTTCTTTCTTTCTTTCTTTTTAATTTCTTTCTTTCTTTTTAATTTCTTTCTTTCTTTCTATATTTCTTTCTTTCTTTCTTTCTTTCTTTCTTTTTTCTTTCTTTCTTTCTTTTTAATTTCTTTCTTTCTTTCTTTCTTTCTATCTTTCTTTCTTTCTTTCTTACTTTCTTTCTTTCTTTCCTATGTTCTTTCTTTTTCTTTTTTCTTTCTTTTTTTCTTTCTTTCTTTTTAATTTCTTTCTTTCTTTCTTTCTATCTTTGCTTCTTTCTTTCTTTCTTTCCTACGATCTTTCTTTCTTTCTTTTTTCTTTTTAATTTCTTTCATTATTTCTTTCTTTCTTTCTTTCTTTTTTCTTTCTTTCATTCTTTCTTTCTTTCTTTCTTTCTTTCTTTCTTGCTTTCTTTCTTTTTAATTTCTTTCTTTCCTACGTTCTTTCTTTCGTTCTTTCTTTTTAATTTCTTTCTTTCCTACGTTCTTTCTTTCTTTCTTTTTTCTTTCTTTCTTTCTTTCTATCTTTCTTTCTTTCTTTCTTTCTTTCTTTTTTCTTTCTTTCTTTCTTTTTTTAATTTCTTTCTTTCTTTTTTCTTTCTTTCTTTCTTTTTAATTTCTTTCTTTCTTTTTTCTTTCTTTCTTTCTTTTTAATTTCTTTCTTTATTTTTAATTTCTTTCTTTCTTTCTTTCTATCTTTCTTTCTTTCTTTCTTTCCTACGTTCTTTATTTCTTTCTTTTTTCTTTCTTTCTTTCTTTCTTTCTTTCTTTCCTACGTTCTTTCTTTCTTTCTTTTTTCTTTCTTTCTTTCTTACTTTCTTTTTTCTTTCTTTCTTTCTTTCTTTCTTTCTTTCTTTCTTTTTTCTTTCTTTCTTTTTTTTAATTTCTTTCATTCTTTTTTCTTTCTTTCTTTTTTTTCTTTCTTTCTTTCTTTCTTTTTTCTTTGTTTCTTTCTTTCCTTCTTTCTTTCTTTCTTTCTTCTTTCTTTCTTTCTTTCTTTCGTTCTTTCTTTCTTTCTTTCTTTTTTCTTTCTTTTATTTTCTTTCTTTCTTTCTTTCTTTTTTCTTTCTTTCTTTCTTTCTTTCTTTCTTTTTAATTTCTTGCTTTCTTTTTAATGTCTTTCTTTCTTTCTTTCTTTCTTTCTTTCTTTCTTTCTTTCTTTCTTTTTTCTTTCTTTCTTTTTTCTTTCTTTCTTTCTTTCTTTCTTTCTTTCTTTCTTTCTTTCTTTCTTTCTTTCTTTCTTTTTTATTTCTTACTGTCTTTCTTTCTTTCCTATGTTCTTTCTTTCTTTTATTTGCTTTCTTGCTTGCTTTCTTCTTTCTTTCTTTTATTTTCTTTCTTTCTTTATTTCTTTCTATTTTCTTGCTTTCTTTCTTTCTTTCTTTCTTTTTAATTTCTTTCTCTCTTTTTAATTTCTTTCTTTCTTTCTTTCTTTCTTTCTTTCTTTTTTTTTCTTTCTTTCTTTTTAATTTCTTTCTTTCTTTCTTTCTATCTTTCTTTCTTTCTTTTTTCTTTCTTTCTTTCTTTCTTTTTTCTTTCTTTCTTTCTTTCTTTCTTTCTTTTTAATTTCTTTCTTTCTTTTTTTCTTTCTTTCTTTCTTTTTAATTTCTTTCTTTCTTTCTTTCTATCTTTCTTTCTTTCTTTCTTTCCTACGTTTTTTCTTTCTTTCTTTCTTCTTTCTTTCTTTCTTTCTTTTTTCTTTCTTTCTTTTTAATTTCTTTCTTCCTTTCTTTTTTCTTTCTTTTTTCTTTCTATCTATCTTTCTTTCTTTCTTTCTTTTTTGTTTCTTTCTTTTTTCTTTCTTTCTATCTTTCTTTCTTTCTTTCTTTTTAATTTCTTACTTTCTTTCTTTCCTACGTTCTTTCTTTCTTTCTTTCTTTCTTTTTTCTTTCTTTCTTTCTTCTTTCTTTCTATCTTTCTTTATTTTAATTTCTTTCTTTCTTTTCTCTTTCTTTCTTTCTTTCTTCTTTTCTTTCTTTCTTTATTTTTTCTTTCTTTCTTTCTTTCTTTCTTAATTTCTTTTTTTTTCTTTCCTTCTTTCTTTTTAATTTCTTTGTTTCTTTCTATCTTTCTTTCTTTCTTTCTTTCTTTCTTTCTTTTTTCTTTCTTTCTTTCTTTCTTTTTAATTTCTTTCTTTCTTTTTAATTTCTTTCTTTCTTTCTATCCTTCTTTCTTCTTTCTTTCTTTCCTTCTTTCTTTCTTTCTTTTTTCTTTCTTTCTTTCTTTTTAATTTCTTTCTTTCTTTCTTTCTATCTTTCTTTCTTTCTTTCTTTCTTTCTTTCGTTCTTTCTTTCTTTCTTTCTTTCTTTCCTATGTTCTTTCTTTTTCTTTTTTCTTTCTTTCTTTCTTTCTTTCTTTCTTTTTAATTTCTTTCT
>JAVLUU010000052.1:5000-7500 GCA_032206185.1 Columba guinea | reverse complement strand
AATTTCTTTCTTTCTTTTTAATTTCTTTCTTTCTTTTTCTTTCTTTCTTTCTTTCTTTCTTTTTTCTTTCTTTCTTTCTTTCCTTCTTTCTTTCTTTCTTTCATTCTTTTTTCTTTCTTTCTTTCTTTCTTTCTTTTTTCTTTCTTTCTTTTTTTTTAATTTCTTTTTTTTTCTTTCTTTCTTTCTTTTTTCTTTCTTTCTTTCTTTCTTTTTTCTTTCTTTCTTTCTTTCTTTCTTTCTTTCTTTCTTTTTTCTTTCTTTTAGTTTCTTTCTTTCTTTTTTCTTTCTTTCTTTCTTTTAGTTTCTTTCTTTTTTCTTTCTTTCTTTCTTTCTTTTTAGTTTCTTTCTTTCTTTCTTTCTTTCTTTCTTTCTTTCTTGCTTTCTTTCTTACTTTCTTTCTTTCTTTCCTACGTTCTTTCTTTTTCTTTTTTCTTTCTTTCTTTCTTTCTTTTTTCTTTCTTTCTTTCTTTCTTTTTAATTTCTTTCTTTCTTTTTTCTTTCTTTCTTTTTAATTTCTTTCTTTCCTATGTTCATTCTTTCTTTCTTTCTTTCTTTTTTCTCTTTCTTTCTTTCTTTCTTTCTTTCTTCTTTCTTTCTTTCTTTCTTTCTTTCTTTTTTATTTCTTTCTTTTTTCTTTCTTTCTTTTTTTTAATTTCTTTCATTCTTTTTTCTTTCTTTCTTTCTTTCTTTTTTCTTTCTTTCTTTCTTTCTTTTTTCTTTCTATCTTTCTTTCTTTCCTACGTTATTTCTTTCTTTCTTTCTTTTTTCTTTCTTCCTTTCTTTTTTCTTTCTTTCTTTATTTTTTCTTTCTTTCTTTCTTTCTTTCTTTCTTAATTTCTTTTTTTTTCTTTCCTTCTTTCTTTTTAATTTCTTTGTTTCTTTCTATGTTTCTTTCTTTCTTACTTTCTTTCTTTCTTTCCTACGTTCTTTCTTTCTTTTATTTTCTTTCTTTCTTTCTTTCTTTTTTCTTTCTTTCTTTCTTTTTAATTTCTTTCTTTCTTTTTAATTTCTTTCTTTCTTTTTCTTTCTTTCTTTCTTTCTTTCTTTTTTCTTTCTTTCTTTCTTTCCTTCTTTCTTTCTTTCTTTCATTCTTTTTTCTTTCTTTCTTTCTTTCTTTCTTTCTTTTTTCTTTCTTTCTTTTTTTTTAATTTCTTTTTTTTTCTTTCTTTCTTTCTTTTTTCTTTCTTTCTTTCTTTCTTTTTTCTTTCTTTCTTTCTTTCTTTCTTTTTAATTTCTTTCTTTCTTTCTTTTTAATTTCTTTCTTTCTTTCTTTCTTTCTATCTTTGTTTCTTTCTTTCTTTCTTTCTTTCTTTCTTTCTTTTTAATTTCTTTCTTTCCTACGTTCTTTCTTTATTTCTTTCTTTCTTTTTTCTTTCTTTCTTTCTTTTTTCTTTCTTTCTTTCTTTCTTCTTTTCTTTCTTTCTTTATTTTTTCTTTCTTTCTTTCTTTCTTTCTTAATTTCTTTTTTTTTCTTTCCTTCTTTCTTTTTAATTTCTTTGTTTCTTTCTATCTTTCTTTCTTTCTTTCCTTCTTTCTTTCTTTCTTTTTTCTTTCTTTCTTTCTTTCTTTTTAATTTCTTTCTTTCTTTCTTTCTATCTTTCTTTCTTTCTTTCTTTCTTTCTTTCTTTCCTATGTTCTTTCTTTTTCTTTTTTCTTTCTTTCTTTCTTTCTTTCTTTCTTTTTAATTTCTTTCTTTCTTTCTTTCTTTCTATCTTCCTTTCTTTCTTTCTTTCTTTCTTTCTTTCTTTCTTTTTAATTTCTTTCTTTCTTTTTTTCTTTCTCTTTCTTTCTTTCTTTCTTTTTTCTTTCTTTCTTTCTTTCTTTCTTTCTTTTTAATTTCTTTCTTTCTTTTTAATTTCTTTCTTTCTTTCTATCTTTCTTTCTTTCTTCTTTCTTTCTTTCGTTCTTTTTTCTTTCTTTCTCTCTTTTTAATTTCTTTCTTTTTTTCTTTCTTTCTATCTTTCTTTATTTCTTTCTTTCTTACTTTCTTTCTTTCTTTCCTATGTTCTTTCTTTTTCTTTTTTCTTTCTTTTTTTCTTTCTTTCTTTTTAATTTCTTTCTTTCTTTCTTTCTATCTTTGTTTCTTTCTTTCTTTCTTTCCTACGATCTTTCTTTCTTTCTTTTTTCTTTTTAATTTCTTTCATTATTTCTTTCTTTCTTTCTTTCTTTTTTCTTTCTTTCATTCTTTCTTTCTTTCTTTCTTTCTTTCTTGCTTTCTTTCTTTTTAATTTCTTTCTTTCCTACGTTCTTTCTTTCTTTCTTTTTTCTTTCTTTCTTTCTTTCTTTCTTTCTTTCTTTTTTCTTTCTTTCTTTCTTTCTTTTTAATTTCTTTCTTTCTTTCTTTCCTACGTTCTTTCTTTCTTTCTTTTTTCTTTCTTTCTTTCTTTCTTTCTTTCTTTCTTTCTTCTTTCTTTCTTTCTTTCTTTTCTTTTTTTTTCTTTCTTTCTTTCTTTCTTTCTTTCTTTCTTTCTTTCTATCTTTCTTTCTTTCTTTCTTTCCT